>OU466857.2:13697500-13702500 GCA_911865555.2 Thlaspi arvense
TTCTTTATTTAGAATCAAATCCTCTCTCTATCTCTCTCTCTCTCTCTCTCTATCTCTCTCTCCTCTCTCTCTCTCTTTCTCTCTCTCTCTCTCTGATATTTTTCAAATAAAAATGTTAGTTTCAATCCATCAATTTAATCATTCAAGAAGACTCCAAAAGAAAAAGAACTTCACATGTTATTCAAGATCAATCGGTTCAAACAGTGCTTTCAGCATTGAGCTTTATTATTTTCTCTTAGATTACTCAGTTCGAATGCGAGCATTACATATTCACCAAAACCCTTATCAACACAACGTTTGGTAGGAATTTCTAACTCTCCAACATTGACAACTCTCTCTCTCTCTCTCTCTCTCTCTCTCTCTCTGGTATTCTTCAAATAAAAATGTTAGTTTCAATCCATCAATTTAATCATTCAAGAAGACTCCAAAAGAAAAAGAACCTCACATGTTATTCAAGATCAATCGATTCAAACAATGCTTTCAGCATTGAGCTTTATTATTTCCTCTCTCACTCTTTTTCTCCTTTTAGTTCTCCCCTACATATTTCTCTCTCCCTCCTCCCTCCTCCCTCCTCTCTCTCTCTCTCACTCTCTCTCTCTTTTTTTCTCTCTTTCTCTCTCTCTCTCTCTCTCTCTCTCTCTCTCTCTCTCTCTCTCTCTCTCGCTCTCTCTCTCTCTATCGCTCCCCATTATCCATCTCTTTCTCTATGTCCTCCATCTAGCTTTTGCTCTGTCCTTCTCCTTCTTGTTTTTGTTTTCGAAGTATATCTTCACACTTTATCTCTCGTGCGTGTTCTTAATACACAACACATACAACCTATAAGTTTAAGGCTAGAAAACATAACATATTTTACAACTTAAAGAAAAAGAACCTAACATATTATATAAGATCAATCGACTGAAACAATGCTTTGAGCATCCAGCATTAGTATATCCTTTCTCACTCCTTCTCTCCTTTTAATTCTCCCTACCTATTTCTCTTCTTCTCTTCTCTCTCCTCTTGTTTTTGAAGGAGATCCTTTCTCTCTCTTTCTCGTTCTTTTTCTACGGAGATCTTTGATTTCTCTCCCACGCTCATTCTTTATTTAGAATCAAATCCTCTCTCTCTCTCTCTCTCTCTCTCCTCTCTCTCTCTCTCTTTCTCTCTCTCTCTCTCTGATATTTTTCAAATAAAAATGTAAGTTTCAATCCATCAATTTAATCATTCAAGAAGACTCCAAAAGAAAAAGAACTTCACATGTTATTCAAGATCAATCGGTTCAAACAGTGCTTTCAGCATTGAGCTTTATTATTTTCTCTTAGATTACTCAGTTCGAATGCGAGCATTACATATTCACCAAAACCCTTATCAACACAACATTTGGTAGGAATTTCTAACTCTCCAACATTGACAACTCTCTCTCTCTCTCTCTCTCTCTCTCTCTCTCTCTCTCTCTCTCTCTCTCTCTCTCTCTCTCTCTCTCTCTCTCTCTGATATTCTTCAAATAAAAATGTTAGTTTCAATCCATCAATTTAATCATTCAAGAAGACTCCAAAAGAAAAAGAACCTCACATGTTATTCAAGATCAATCGATTCAAACAGTGCTTTCAGCATTGAGCTTTATTATTTCCTCTCTCACTCTTTCTCTCCTTTTAGTTCTCCCCTACATATTTTTCTCTCCCTCCTCCCTCCTCCCTCCTCTCTCTCTCTCTCTCACTCTCTCTCTCTCTCTCTCTCTCTCTCGCTCTCTCTCTCTATTTCTCGCCATTATCCATCTCTTTTTCTATGTCCTCCATCTAGCTTTTGCTCTCTCCTTCTCCTTGTTTTTGTTTTCGAAGTATATGTTCACTCTTTATCTCTCGTGCTTGTTCTTAATACACAACACATACAACCTATAAGTTTAAGGCTAGAAAACATAATATATTTTACAACTTAAAGAAAAAGAACCTAACATATTATTCAAGATCAATCGACTAAAACAATGCTTTGAGCATCCAGCATTAGTATTTCCATTCTCACTCCTTCTCTCCTTTTATTTCTCCCTACCTATTTCTCTTCTTCTCTTCTATCTCCCGTTGTTTTTGAAGGAGATCCTTTCTCTCTCTTTCTCGTTCATTTTTTACGGAGATCTTTGATTTCTCTCCCCCGCTCATTCTTAATTTAGAATCAAATCCTCTCTCTCTCTCTCTCTTTCTCTCTCTCTCTATGAAATTTTTCAAATAAAAATGTAAGTTTCAAACCATCAATTTAATCAATCAAGAAGACTCCAAAAGAAAAAGAACCTCACATGTTATTCAAGATCAATCGATTCAAACAGTGCTTTCAGCATTGAGCTTTATTATTTTCTCTTAGATTACTCAGTTCGAATGCGAGCATTACATATTCACCAAAACCCTTATCAACACAACGTTTGGTAGGAATTTCTAACTCTCCAACATTGACAACTCTCTCTCTCTCTCTCTCTCTCTCTCTCTGATATTCTTCAAATAAAAATGTTAGTTTCAATTCATCAATTTAAACATTCAAGAAGACTCCAACAGAAAAAGAACCTCACATGTTATTCAAGATCAATCGATTCAAACAGTGCTTTCAACATTGAGCTTTATTATTTCCTCTTAGATTACTCAGTTCGAACACGAGCATTGCTTATTCACCAAAACCCTTATCAACACAACGTTTGGTAGGAATTTCTAACTCTCCAACATTGACAACTCTCTCTCTCTCTCTCTCTCTCTCTCTCTCTCTCTCTCTCTCTCTCTCTGATATTCTTCAAATAAAAATGTTAGTTTCAATTCATCAATTTAATCATTCAAGAAGTTTCCAAAAGAAATAGAACCTCACATGTTATTCAAGATCAATCGATTCAAACAGTGCTTTCAGCATTGAGCTTTATTATTTCCTCTCTCACTCTTTCTCTCCTTTTAGTTCTCCCCTACATATTTCTCTCTCCCTCCTCCCTCCTCCCTCCTCTCTCTCTCTCACTCTCTCTCTCTCTCTCTCTTTTTCTCTCTTTCTCTCTCCCTCTCTCTCTCTCTCTCTCTCGCTCTCTCTCTCTCTATCTCTCCCCACTATCCATCTCTTTCTTTATGTCCTCCATCTAGCTTTTGCTCTCTCCTTCTCCTTCTAGTTTTTGTTTTCGAAGTATATCTTCACTCTTTATCTCTCGTGCTTGTTCTTAATACACAACACATACAACCTATAAGTTTAAGGCTAGAAAACATAATATATTTTACAACTTAAAGAAAAAGAACCTAACATATTATTCAAGATCAATCGACTAAAACAATGCTTTGAGCATCCAGCATTAGTATTTCCCTTCTCACTCCTTCTCTCCTTTTATTTCTCCCTACCTATTTCTCTTCTTCTCTTCTATCTCCCGTTGTTTTTGAAGGAGATCCTTTCTCTCTCTTTCTCGTTCATTTTTTACGGAGATCTTTGATTTCTCTCCCCCGCTCATTCTTAATTTAGAATCAAATCCTCTCTCTCTCTCTCTCTCTCTCTTTCTCTCTCTCTCTATGAAATTTTTCAAATAAAAATGTAAGTTTCAAACCATCAATTTAATCAATCAAGAAGACTCCAAAAGAAAAAGAACCTCACATGTTATTCAAGATCAATCGATTCAAACAGTGCTTTCAGCATTGAGCTTTATTATTTTCTCTTAGATTACTCAGTTCGAATGCGAGCATTACATATTCACCAAAACCCTTATCAACACAACGTTTGGTAGGAATTTCTAACTCTCCAACATTGACAACTCTCTCTCTCTCTCTCTCTCTCTCTCTCTCTGATATTCTTCAAATAAAAATGTTAGTTTCAATTCATCAATTTAAACATTCAAGAAGACTCCAACAGAAAAAGAACCTCACATGTTATTCAAAATCAATCGATTCAAACAGTGCTTTCAACATTGAGCATTATTATTTCCTCTTAGATTACTCAGTTCGAACGCGAGCATTGCTTATTCACCAAAACCCTTATCAACACAACGTTTGGTAGGAATTTCTAACTCTCCAACATTGACAACTCTCTCTCTCTCTCTCTCTCTCTCTCTCTCTCTCTCTCTCTCTCTCTCTCTCTCTCTCTCTCTGATATTCTTCAAATAAAAATGTTAGTTTCAATTCATCAATTTAATCATTCAAGAAGACTCCAAAAGAAAAAGAACCTCACATGTTATTCAAGATCAATCGATTCAAACAGTGCTTTCAGCATTGAGCTTTATTATTTCCTCTCTCACTCTTTCTCTCCTTTTAGTTCTCCCCTACATATTTCTCTCTCCCTCCTCCCTCCTCCCTCCTCTCTCTCTCACTCTCTCTCTCTCTCTCTCTTTTTCTCTTTTTCTCTCTCTCTCTCTCCCTCTCTCTCTCTCTCTCTCTCGCTCTCTCTCTCTCTATCTCTCCCCACTATCCATCTCTTTCTTTATGTCCTCCATCTAGCTTTTGCTCTCTCCTTCTCCTTCTAGTTTTTGTTTTCGAAGTATATCTTCACTCTTTATCTCTCGTGCTTGTTCTTAATACACAACACATACAACCTATAAGTTTAAGGCTAGAAAACATAATATATTTTACAACTTAAAGAAAAAGAACCTAACATATTATTCAAGATAAATCGACTGAAACAATGCTTTGAGCATCCAGCATTAGTATTTCCATTCTCACTCCTTCTCTCCTTTTATTTCTCCCTACCTATTTCTCTTCTTCTCTTCTATCTCCCGTTGTTTTTGAAGGAGATCCTTTCTCTCTCTTTCTCGTTTATTTTTTACGAAGATCTTTGATTTCTCTCCCACGCTCATTCTTAATTTAGAATCAAATCCTCTCTCTCTCTCTCTCTATCTATCTCTCTCTCCTCTCTCTCTCTCTTTCTCTCTCTCTCTCTGATATTTTTCAAATAAAAATGTTAGTTTCAATCCATCAATTTAATCATTCAAGAAGACTCCAAAAGAAAAAGAACTTCACATGTTATTCAAGATCAATCGGTTCAAACAGTGCTTTCAGCATTGAGCTTTATTATTTTCTCTTAGATTA
>OU466857.2:13717500-13720000 GCA_911865555.2 Thlaspi arvense
TCTCTCTCTCTCTCTCTCTCTCTCTCTCTCTCTCTCTTGCTCCCTCATCTCTCTATGCTCATCCCCATTATCCATCTCTTTTCTCTTATGTTCCTCCATCTAGCTTTTGGCTCTCTCCTTCGTCCTTCTTGTTTTTGTTTTCTGAAGTCTATATCTGTGACTCTTTATCTCTCGTGGCTTGTTTTCCTTAATACACAACACATACAACCTATAAGGGTAAGGCTAGAGAAATATAATAATATTTTTCAACAACTTAAAGAAAAAGAACCTAACATATTATTCAAAATCAATCGACTAAAACAATGCTTTTGAGCATCCGCATTAGTATTTCCTTTCTCACTCCTTTCTCTCCTTTTAATTCTCCCTACCTATTTCCTCTTCTTTCCTCGTCTATCTCACCTTGTTTTTGAAGGGATCTTTTCTCTCTCTGTTCTCGTTCTTTTTTTTACGGAGATCTTTGATTTCTCTCACCACGCTCATTCTTAATTAGAATCAAATCCTCATCTCTATCTCTCTCTCTCTTCAACTCGCTCCTCTCTCGTCTGCAAGTCAAGTCAGTGCTCTCTCTCTCTCTCTATCTATCTCTCCCCATTATCCATCTCTTTCTCTATGTCCTCCATCTAGCTTTTGCTCTCTCCTTCTCCTTCTTGTCTTTGTTTTCGAAGTATATCTTTCCTCTTTAATCTCTCGTGCTTGTTCTTAATACACAACACATACAACCTATAAGTTAAAAGCTAGAAAACATAATATATTTTACACTAAGAAAAAGAAACCTAACATATTATTCAGATCAGTCGACCGAACAATGGTTTTGAGCATCCAGCATTAGTATAACCTTTCTCACTCCTTCTCTCCTTTTTAATTCTCCTCCCTATATTTCTCTTCTTCTTATTCTATCCTCCCCTTGTTTTTTTGATGGAGATCCTTTCTCTCGTCTTTCTCGTTCTTGTTTTTACGGAAGATCTTGTGATTTCTCTCTCCACGCTCATTCTTAATTTAGAATCAAATCCTCTCTCTCTCTGTCTCTTCTCTATCTCTCGTCCTCTCTCTCTCTTCCTCTTCTCTCTCGTCCTCTCTCTCTGATATTTTTTCAAATAAAAATGTTAGTTTTCAATCCATTCAATTTAATCATTCAAGCAAGACTCCAAAAGAAAAAGAACTTCACTGTTGTTATTCAAGATCAATCGATTCAACGTGCTTTCAGCATTGAGCTTTATTATTTTCTCTTAGATTACTCAGTTCGAATGCGAGCATTACATATTCACCAAACCCATATCAACCCAACGTTTGGTAGGAATTTCTAACTCTCCCAACAATGACACTCTCTCTCTCTCTCTCTCTCTCTCACTCAATCACTCTCTCCTCTCTATCTCTCTCTCTCTCTCTCTCTCTCTCTCTCGTCTCTCTGATATTCTTCAAATTAAAATCTTAGTTTTTAAATCCATCCATTTAATCATTCAAGAAGAACTCCAAAAGAAAAAGAACTTCAAATATTATTCAAGATCAATCGATTCAACACATGCTTTCAGCATTGAGCTTTATTATTTCCCCTC
The DNA here is from genome assembly GCA_911865555.2 of Thlaspi arvense. NCBI lineage: Eukaryota > Viridiplantae > Streptophyta > Magnoliopsida > Brassicales > Brassicaceae > Thlaspi > Thlaspi arvense. The sequence continues at coordinate 13,719,054 of OU466857.2, forward strand.
TCCCTCTTTCTCTCCATTTAGTTCTCCCCTACATATTTTCTCTCTCCCCTCCTCTCTCCTCCCTCCTCCCTCCTCCCTCCTCCCTCCTCCCTCCTCCCTCCTCTCTCTCTCTCTCTCTCTCTCTCTCTCCTCTCTCTCTCTCTCTCTGCTCTCTCTCTCTCTCTCTCTCTCTGTCTCTTTCTTTCTCTCTCTTCTCTTTTCTCTCTCTCTCTCTCTCTCTCTAATCTATCTCTCCCCGTTATCACATCTCTTTCTCTATGTCCTCCATCTAACTTTTGCTCTCCTCCTTCTCCTTCTTGTTTTTGTTTTTCGAAGTATATCTTCACTCTTTATCTCTCGTTTGCTTGTTCTTAATACACAACACATACAACCTATAAGGTAAGGGCTAGAAAACATAATATATTTTACAACTTAAAGAAAGATAACCTAACATATTATTCAAAAATCATCAACTAAAACAATGCTTTGAGCATCGAGCATTAGTATTTCCTTTCTCACTCCTTCTCCTCCTTTTAATTCTCCCCACCTATTGCTTTCTCTTCTTCTCTTCTATCTCACCTTGTTTTTGAAGGATATCCTTTCTCTCTCTTTCTCGTTCTTTTTTTACGGAGATCTTTGATCTCTCTCCCACTCTCAAAAAAAAAATTCTTAATTTAGAATCAAATCCCTCTCTCTCTCTCTCGGTCTCTCTCATCTCTCTCTCTCTCTCGTCACTCTCTCTTTCTCTCTCTCTCTCTCTCTGATATTCTTCCAGATAAATGTTAGTTTCAATCCATCAATTTAATCATTCAAGAGACTCCCAAAGAAAAAGAACCTCACATGTTATTCAAAGATCAATCGATTCAAACAGTGCTTTTCAGCATTGAGCTTTATTATTTTCTCTTCGATTACTCAGTTCGAATGCAAGCATTACATATTCAACAAAACCCTTATCAACATAACGTTTG
>OU466857.2:13727500-13730000 GCA_911865555.2 Thlaspi arvense
AAACAATGCTTTCAGCATTGAGCTTTATTATTTCCTCTCTCCCTCTTTCTCTCCATTTAGTTCTCCCCTACATATTTCTCTCTCCCTCCTCCCTCCTCCTTCCTCCCTCCTTCCTCCTCCCTCCTCCCTCCTCTCTCTCTCTCCCTCTCTCTCTCTCTCTCTCTCTCTCTCTCTCTCTCTCTCTCTCTCTCTCTCTCTCTCTCTCTCTCTCTCTCTCTCTCTCTCTCTCTCTCTGATATTCTTCAAATAAAAATGTTAGTTTCAATTCATCATCTTAATCACGAAGACTCCAAAAGAAAAAGAACCTCACATGTTATTCAAGATCAATCGATTCAAACAGTGCTTTCAGCATTGAGCTTTATTATTTCCTCTCTCCCTCTTTCTCTCCATTTAGTTCTCCCCTACATATTTCTCTCTCTCTCGCTCTCTCTCTCTCTCTCTCTCTCTCTCTCTCTCTCTCTCTCTCTATCTATCTCTCCCCATTATCCATCTCTTTCTCTATGTCCTCCATCTAGCTTTTGCTCTCTCCTTTTCCTTCTTGTTTTTGTTTTCGAAGTATATCTTCACTCTTTATCTCTCGTGCTTGTTCTTAATACACAACACATACAACCTATAAGGGTAAGGCTAGAAAACATAATATATTTTACAACTTAAAGAAAAAGAACCTAACATATTATTCAAGATCAATCGACTGAAACAATGCTTTGAGCATCCAGCATTAGTATATCCTTTCGCACTCCTTCTCTTCTTTTAATTCTCCCTACCTATTTCTCTTCTTCTCTTCTATCTCCCCTTGTTTTTGAAGGAGATCCTTTCTCTCTCTTTCTCGTTCTTTTTTTACTGAGATCTTTGATTTCTCTCCCACGCTCATTCTTAATTTAGAATCAAATCCTCTCTCTCTCTCTATCTCTCTCTCTCTCCCTTTCTCTCTCTCTCTCTCTCTCTCTATCTATTTCCATTATCCATCTCTTTCTCTATGTCCTCCATCTAGCTTTTGCTCTCTCCTTCTCCTTCTTGTTTTTGTTTTCGAAGTATATCTTCACTCTTTATCTCTCGTGCTTGTTCTTAATACACAACACATACAACCTATGAGGGTAAGGCTAGAAAACATAATATATTTTACAACTTAAAGAAAAAGAACCTAACATATTATTCAAGATCAATCAACTGAAACAATGCTTTGAGCATCCAGCATTAGTATATCCTTTCGCACTCCTTCTCTCCTTTTAATTCTCCCTACCTATTTCTCTTCTTCTCTTCTATCTCCCCTTGTTTTTGAAGGAGATCCTTTCTCTCTCTTTCTCGTTCTTTTTTACGGAGATCTTTGATTTCTTTCCCACGCTCATTCTTAATTTAGAATCAAATCCTCAATCTCTCTCTCTATCTCTCTCTCTCTCCCTTTCTCTCTCTCTCTCTCTCTCTCTCTATCTATCTCTCCCCATTATCCATCTCTTTCTCTATGTCCTCCATCTAGCTTTTGCTCTCTCCTTTTCTTTCTTGTTTTTGTTTTTGAAGTATATCTTCACTCTTTATCTCTCGTGCTTGTTCTTAATACACAACACATACAACCTATAAGGGTAAGGCTAGAAAACATAATATATTTTACAACTTAAAGAAAAAGAACCTAACATATTATTCAAAATCAATCGACTTAAACAATGCTTTGAGCATCCAGCATTAGTATTTCCTTTCTCACTCCTTCTCTCCTTTTAATTCTCCCTACCTACTTCTCTTCTTCTCTTCTATCTCACCTTGTTTTTGAAGGAGATCCTTTCTCTCTCTTTCTCGTTCTTTTTTTACGGAGATCTTTGATTTCTCTCCCACGCTCATTCTTAATTTAGAATCAAATCCTCTCTCTATCTCTCTCTCTCTCTTTTTTCTCTCTCTCTCTTCTCTCTCTCTCTCTCTCTCTCTCTCTCTCTCGCTCTCTCTCTCTCTATCTCTCCCCATTATCCATCTCTTTCTCTATGTCCTCCATCTAGCTTTTGCTCTCTCCTTCTCCTTCTTGTTTTTGTTTTCGAAGTATATCTTCACTCTTTATCTCTCGTGCTTGTTCTTAATACACAACACATACAGCCTATAAGTTTAAGGCTAGAAAACATAATATATTTTACAACTTAAAGAAAAAGAACCTAACATATTATTCAAGATCAATCGACTGTAACAATGCTTTGAGCATCCAGCATTAGTATTTCCTTTCTCACTCCTTCTCTACTTTTAATTCTCCCTACCTATTTCTCTTCTTCTCTTCTATCTCCCCTTGTTTTTGAAGGAGATCCTTTCTCTCTCTTTTTCGTTCTTTTTTTACGGAGATCATTGATTTCTCTCCCACGCTCATTCTTAATTTAGAATCAAATCCTCTCTCTCTCTCTCTCCTCTCTCTCTCTCCCTTTCTCTCTCTCTCTCTCTGATATTTTTCAAATAAAAATGTTAGTTTCAATCCATCAATTTAATCATTCAAGAAGACTCCAAAAGAAAAAGAACTTCACAGGTTATATAA